>CM077516.1:24417047-24445778 GCA_039654895.1 Mongoloraphidia duomilia | reverse complement strand
TTGCCCAGCATTCCTCTAATTTTGCTTGGATCAAAAAAAGTCATTTGAAGTATCGCTAGAACACTTAGAGGGCTACTCAGAACTCCAAAAAAAAATTGATTTTTTTCAACTTTGAGGGCTAAGTACTTAGCTCGATGACAAAAAAATTTTTTTTTTTTAATTTCGATTTTTTTCTTTAGCGTTGTGAGTAGCCCTCCAAGAGTTCTAGCGATACTTCAAATGACTTTTTTTGATCCAAGCAAAATTATAGGAATGCTGGGCAATTTTTTTTTCAAAATAAAATTTTCGAAATTCAATTTGTACATTTTAACAAACGGAACTATTGCTGAAAACTATTAAGAACTCCAGAACTATTGTAGGGCTACTCAGAACTCCAAAAAAAATTGAATTTTTTCATTCTTGAGGGACTAGGTACCTAACTCGATGACGAAATAAAATTTTTTTTTTAGTTTCGATTTTTTTTCTTTAGAGTTCTGAGTAGCCCTCTAAGAGTTCTAGCGATACTTAAAATGACTTTTTTTAATCCAAGCAAAATTAGAGGAATGCTGGGCAATTGTTTTTTTCAAAATGAAATTTTCAATTTTCAATTTGTACGTTTTAACGAACGGAACTATTGCTGAAAACTATAAAGAACTCCAGAACTATTGTAGGGCTACTCAGAACTCCAGAACAAATTGATTGTTTTCAACTTTGAGGGGCTAGGTACCTAGCTCGAAGATAAAATTTTTTTTTTTTTGTTTCGATTTTTTTCTTTAGATTTCTGAGTAGCCCTCCAAGAGTTTTAGCGATACTTTAAATAACTTTTTTTGATCCAAACAAAATTAGAGGAATGCTGGGCAATTTTTTTTTTCAAAATGAACTTTTCAATTTTCAATTTGTACGTTTTAACGAACGGGACTATTGCTCAAAATTATAACGAACTCCAGAACTATTGCAGGGCTACTCAGAATTCCTAAAAAAATTGAATTTTTTCAACTTTGGGGGGCAGCGTGAACCTAGCCTCTCATATTTTCAAGTTCGAATAATCGATAGATAAATGCCAGAACTATTGTTTAAACCTACAAAGAACTCCAGAACTCATGGAAACGAATCCAGAACTCCGAAAAAAATCATTTTTTCGAAAGTTGCGGGGCTAACTTCACACCACCCGCCATTGTCGATACAAAAACCCAAATCTTTACAGATCGCAGCCCGCCGTAACCATATCCAGTGTTAAGTTATCGCCAAAAATGTTAAGTATTTACATTTCGAGGTTACCTCATTGTGCCTCTATTTGTCATGTTCTAAACCCTTGTTTAATAAGCACACGTGATAGTAAGACTATATGTAAGGGTACCGTATGCGATTTTAATACTAGAAGAAGTTCGGCCATTGTGAAAATAACTTACATTTTTGAGTTACCGTTTCGAATTTATACAGCTGTTTTTAAGACCGTTTCTGTTGCCGGTTTAGATTTTAAGATTCATTTGGTTGGTGACGAAAAATTACGAAAAAATGGTATACTAGTTCCGAAATAAGTGCGGAAGTTTTGTAAGTTTGTCGATTTCAATGTTCTGATTGAAATGAGAAAAATGTAAAATTTGATCGCAGCTGCCGGGTCGCCATATTAAAAAAATGGCGCAAAAACAGTTTATCTATCTCGTTTCGGGTGCCTCATACGGCAAGAATGTTTGTATGAAAATAAAATTGCATTAAATTTTCTACGAAACATATCTTATAGGTACATTTTTTCTCTAAACTGAATATTTTTAACCGACTTTAAAAAAATTTTGGAGCATACAAGTAATTCAAGAATTACAAGGCGCGATATTCAAGTAGGTACTGTGTGTAAACGGTTTTATTGAACATAGGGAAAATAACACTGAGAATATTTATAATTTTGTAGTAGGCTATGAGCCATAAGACCTAATATAAATATGTATTGGATTACATAGAAAAAATAGTACAGTGAATTTTTTAAACAATTTTCCATAGCAATAGTTGACTATTAAGCGTTACTCGGAACCGGCTAAATAAAAAAGTCATGATGTGTCGTAAGACACCCGACAGAAGCTATGCTTTTTACGCATTGTATATAAAACCGAATTTATCAAAGATATAAGTAATACAATTAAAAAGTTATTATTTGATCGCCATTTTGAAATCTGACGCCATTTTATTTTTTTGTGTCTCATTAAATTCTCAAATATCAATTTTCAAAAGGATCGGATAATTTTTACAAAGAAATATATACCTATGACCGCCATTTTAAAATATGACATCATTTTATTTTTTTGTGTCCTATAAAACTCGCAAATATTAATTTTCCAAAAGATCAGATCATTTTTGCAAAAAAGTACATATGGCCGCCATTTTGAAATCTGACGTCATTTTATTTTTTTGTGTTCTATGAAATTCTCAAATATCAATTTTCAAAAGGATCGGATAATTTTTACAAAAAAGTACATACGGCCGCCATTTTTAAATCTGACATCATTTTATTTTTTTGTGTCCTATGAAACTGTCAAATACCGATTTTCAAAAGGATCGGATAATTTTTACAAAAAAGTATATATGGCCGCCATTTTGAAATCTGACGTCATTTTATTTTTTGTGACCTATGAAACTTTCAAATATCAATTTTCAAAAGGATCGGATAATTTTTACAAAGGAGTACTACATATTTCCGCCATTTTGAAATATGACGTCATTTTATTTTTTTGTGTCCTATAAAACTCGCATATATCAATTTTCAAAGGGATCGGATAATTTTTACAAAAAAGTACATATTATGGCCGCTATTTTGAAATCTGACGCCATTTTATTTTTTTGTGTCCTATGAAACTTTCAAATACCGATATTCAAAAGGATCGGATAATTTTTACAAAAAAGTATATATGGCCGCCATTTTGAAATCTGACGTCATTTTATTTTTTTGTGTTCTATGAAACTCTCAAATATCAATTTTCAAAATGATCGGATAATTTTTACAAAAAAGTACATACGGCCGCCATTTTGAAATCTGACGTCATTTTATTTTTTGTGTCCTATGAAGCTCTCAAATATCAATTTTCAAAAGGATCGTATAATTTTTAGAAAGGAGCTCTACATATTTGCGCCAATTTGAAATCTGACATCATTTTATTTTTTTGTGTCCTATAAAACTCGCAAATATCAATTTTCAAAAGGATCGGATAATTTTTACAAAAAAGTATATATGGCCGCCATTTTGAAATCTGACGTCATTTTATTTTTTTGTGTTCTATGAAACTCTCAAATATCAATTTTCAAAAGGATCTGATAGATAATTCTTACAAAAAAGTACATATGGCCGCCATTTTGAAATCTGACATCATTTAATTTTTTTGTGTGCTATAAAACTCTCAAATATTAATTTTCAAAAGAATCGGATAATGTTTACAAAAAAGTACATATGGCCGCCATTTTGAAATCTGACGCCATTTTATTTTTTTGTGTCCTATAAAACTCTCAAATATTAATTTTCAAAAGGATCTAATAATTTTTAGTGTGCTTTATTTCCTTAGTCTGATTTTATTACATTTATCCGAAACGTTACCGGAGAAAGACCTTTTGCCTGTGAAAATTCAAAAGTGCGATTTGCACCTGGACGAAACTCGGGCCGGTCAGCTGGTTACCATAATATTGTATTGTCACCGGAGCTACACATGTGTGCAAAATTTCAACTCAATCGAATCATGGGAAGTGGGTAAAAATTCAAAAGTACGATTTACACCCGGACGAAAGCCGGGCCGGTCAGCTAGTTACCATAATATTGTATTGTCACCGGAGCTACACATGTGTGCAAAATTTCAACTCAATCGGATAATAGGAAGTGGGTGAAAATTTAAAAGTATGATTTACACCCGGACGAAAGCCGGGCCGGTCAGCTAGTTACCATAATATTGTATTGTCACCGGAGCTACACATGTGTGCAAAATTTCAACTCAATCGATCGCAAGATTTGTAACAAATATACGGGATCAAGCTAAATAAAACCACCGTTTAAAAAACAAAGCATCTACTACCTACTTATTTTTGCGTGATGCCAGAACATACGTTTTTATTTGAGAATCAGTTCGGTTGCTTTTGCGTGATGCCAGAATATTTTAAAACTCGCAGTCGCATAAGAGGTTATTTACTTGAAAAAAAATCATGTAAATCTGATCAGTGGTTCTCGAGTTATAAGCGTACAAAGGGACATAGAGACAGAGAAAATCAAATTGTTCGGGAAGGTATGATGAACGTCGAGAAATTTTGGTCCGATCCGATCGACGTCAATAATTAGTTACACGTCATTTTAACTCAGTAGGCCAGGGTTTTTAAACTTAAATTCAAACATCAGCAGTCAAAAAATTGAATAACTATATTGAAATAATGCAATATAAGACAGAGCATACGCTATCTTCCAATATACATATCACACTGTGCAACAGACAAGGACAACCGAAACAAGTTCGCGATTTATTAGATAAAGTCGCATTTATTTAGTTCAATAATCATAAAAATCTGTATAAAAAAACTGTTTTGACACAATATTATACATGAAATCTATCTAAAATTTTCTGCTCTTTCGTTTAAGACAGGTTTCGAATCGATCTGACTTAAATTGAGCAAACTATAACCAAAAAACACCGTTTTTTCTAATTTGCTCCCCTCTGGGGCCAAAATTCAAAAATCGGGCGACGTTAGGATCAAATAGACCCTGAGAGGAATCGAACAAAAAAAAGTTTTTTAAAATCGGTTAACCCGTTTGGGCTGTACGACTGATACAAAAAATCCGTTACAGACTCACAGATTCACAGATTCACAGATTCACAGACACAGACGCGAGTGTATATAGGCGCTTCTAGCTTCGCTAAGATCGCGCCTAAAAAGGAGGTGGTTCTCAATTCGGTTGTATTTTTTTTTATGTTTGTTACCTCATAACTCAGTCATTTATTAACCGATTTTGAAATTTTTTTTTTATTTGAAAGGATATACTTTCAGATTAGTCCCATAGAAATTTAATCAAAATCGGTTCAGTAGTTCGGCTGATTTTAATAAAAGTTAGTAACGGCGTGTGATTTTTTAAGGTAAATGTCACTTTTTGACACATCAGACAGCGTAAGAAAGTCGATTTAATAAAAGTGAGTAGCGGCGTGTGAAGGTAAATGTCACTTTTTGACACTAAAAAGTAAAAAATTAAAAACTTTTTAACAAAAAAAAACTTCCTTAAAAAGTCACTAAAAAGAGGAAAATAATGAAATTTTTAGGTCTGCGCCAATTTAATAAAATATGAAGGCAGTTAAAAAGAGGATATTAATCACTATACTATAGATACTTTTTAATCGACTTCATATTTTATTACATTGGCGCAGACCTCAAAATTTCATTATTTTCCTCTTTTTAGTGGCTTTTTGAAGGAGGTTTTTTTTTGTTAAAAAGTTTTTTTAAGTTGTACATATATTCGTTGACTGTCTAAATAACAAGTGTAGTTAAAACAAATATCTTTTAATAATGAATAATGTCCGCGTTAAGACATAACATGAGATATTTGTTAGCGTTGCATAAGATAAGGCTATTCTGATAATCAATAATCATGTATGTAACAAAAAACTATAGGTACTTTATAACATCATTTTAATATCATATTATATGCAATCTCTTTTATAATATTATATTATGTAGGTATAGATCGCCTATGTAACTTGCTGAATCGAAACTATTCAGTTTAGATAAAAAATGTATAATGCCATTTTGTAGAAAATTTATTGTAATTTTATTTTCATACAAAAATTTTTGCCGTATGAGGCACCCGAAGCGAGATATTACAAAGGAACTGTTTTTGCGTCATTTTTCCAATATGGTGGCCCCGGCGGCTGCGATCTAATTTTGCATTTTTTCTCATTTTATTCAGGACATTGAAATCTACAAACTTTCAAAGTTTCAAAACTTTCGCACTTATTTCGTAACTAGCAATTTTTCATCATCTTTCAAATGATTCTTAAAATCTAAACCAGCAACAGAATCAAGTCTTATAATCGGTATTTGGTTTGTACAGAGAGGCCATTAACAGCTGTATAAATTTAAAACGGTAACTCAAAAATGTAAATTATTTTCAAAATGGCCGAACTTCATCTGGTCTTAAAACCGCGTACGGCAACTTTCCATAGTCTTACTATTACGTGTGGTTATTGAACAAAGGTGTAGAACATGACAATAGAGAAACCATGCGGTAACCTCGAAATGTAAATACTTAACATTTTTGGAGATTTTTAACTTAACACTGGATAAGGTTACGGCAGGCTGCGATCTGTAGACTTGGGTTTTTGTATCGACAATGGCGTAATCTGTAACAATTTCACAAAGCCAAACGGTGTCGGTAGGTAACAATTTTAGTAATTAAAATGTCCACGGGCGACAGGACTATCGCTTCAATAAATCTATCATATAAAAACTTTTATAAAAACAATGGAAGCTCCTTCAAAAAAGTCACTAAAAAGAGGAAAATAATAAAATTTTGGGGTCGGCGCCAATTTAATTACTAAATCTGCTTATACATATATTATCTACTTTTATTAAATTGGCGCTGGTCTTAAAATTTTATTATTATCCTCTTTTCAGTGGCTTTTTTTATAAGAAGGTTCTATTTTATTTATAAAAAGTTTTATTTTTTACTTTTTAGTTTTTAGTGGATTTACAACACGCAGTTTGCATGTTATTATAACCGACTTCTTTCTTGATATTTGATTACTAAACTAAAAAAAACTACTGAACCGATTTAAATAAAATGTATATGGGACCACACTGAAGGACCACATTGAATAGGAAAACAGTCATCAAAATCGACTCACAAATGCAGAAGACATGAAGACGTATAACATACATAAAAAATAAAATAAAATTCAGACGACATGAAAACCATTTTCTTTTTTGAAGTCGGTAAAAATGTATCATACAATGTAAATTATCACGACCTTTTACTTGAAAACCTTGAGCTCTGTCGAGTTCTGACAGGAGGACTTTTTTATAGGAAATAAAGTTGAATGCTCTTTAATATTTAAAAAAAATATATTTTGTAAAATTTTAATTCAGCGATACTTTTTTTGGTAAACGTAATATAATTATAACTGCATACGTCATACAAATAAATATACACGACGGACTGGTAATCTCTTTTTTTGAAGTCGGTTAAAAACTAAAAAGTTTGTGAAAATTTTGTTGGAAAGCAGCCAATTATATACCTAATTGATTCCAAACATATCGGAAAAAATCATTTTACCAACCATAGTCGACACAGTCAGGATTGGTCAGGTTGGTAAAATGATTTTTTCCGATATGTTTGGAATCAATTATATAATTGGCTGCTTTCCAACAAAATTTTCAATTGCATTATTCAGCCTTATAAAAAATCTATTAATTTATATTAAAAAGTTTGTAAACAAAATAATATAATGAGCCATTTTCCTGAGAGTAGTTCTTTCAATTATCCACAAGAGGCAGCACTTGTGGTAGGGACAAACATTATTTAAACCCCATTAGTGTCGTGTCATTTTAGTGGTATAATAGTATATTGTGTGACTAGTGTGCTAAATACATCTTTATGCGTCAGGCGCGATGTTTTCAGCACGAGTAGTAGGAGAGCGCTCACGAGCCTTGGCAAGTAAGCATCGCGAGCCGAATACGAGTGCTGAAAACATAGCGCCTGATGTATAAATATTTAGCACACGTGTTGCACACTATACTTTATATAACACATGCATGGTTTTAGACTTTAATTGAATAATTTAATGTCACTAACAGAAGTACATCTTATAATAAAAACATTGGGCTCGATACAATATTTATTCATTTTGTTACCATAGTAACCATTTTTCATTTATAACACCGAAAAGAGGTACATAATGTTCATTAGATAACGGGAGTAATGTAAAATGCCGGTCTTGGGACATCCTAATCCTAACAGGAAGTGACGTCACAAGCTAGCAGTCGAGCGCGAGGCTTACTAGCAGTCGACCGTGAGGCTATTACCACAGTCGACCGCGAGGGTATTAGCGAGGGGGGCTAGGAGCTAGGGGGCTAGGGGGGCTAAGAGCTAGGGGGGCTAAGAGCTAGGGGGGCTAAGAGCTAGGAGGGGGCTAAGAGCTAGGGGGGCTAAGAGCTAGGGGGCTAAGGAGCTAGGGGAGCTAGGGGCTAGGGGGTCAAGAAATGGCGGCTGCAAAAAAAAATGGCGGCTGCATGAAAATTCAAGATGGCAGCTGCATGAAAATTCAAGATGGCGGCTGCATGAAAATCCAAGATGGTGGTTGCATGAAAATCCAAGATGGCGGCTCCGTGAAAATTCAAGATGACAGTTGCAAGAGTGGGGGAAGGAAATGACAGCTGCAGAAGTGGGGGTAATTAAATTTGGATGTCGCGGATTAAAAAACAAGAGATGTGTAATTAAATATAGATGTCGCGGATTAAAAATTGAATATCGCGTAATTAAATATAGATATCGCGAATTAGACAGCAAGTGGGAGATAATTAATTAAAACAACGCATGATGTCATAGGATGGGAGCATAGGTATTGAGATATTGAGGGAGGGGGATGGTATTGTATTCTGCTGCTGCACGTACGTTCTCGTTCGACGCACCCACAAGACTGACGCATATCTCTTGTCATATAATATGAAAGGAAAGAGCTACGGTGGTAGTGGGGGTGCCATGTCTATTATTAACAAATTACTTTTTCGTCTTTTAAAACTTAAATGTGATTCATAGCATTCGCTTTTACCGACAAACAAAAATATTCTCAGATGTTGACAATTTAGTTTTATTATCTTTAACAATAATCTACACCTTTCATTTGACCGTCGACGTGAACAACACAGAAGGAATTTTAATGTATAATACAAACATGATTCAACTGGCATTCAAAACAAAGGAAAGTGTTTTTGGAAATAGACAATTATCTATTATCTATTACATTAATCTAAAACTTTCTAAAAACTATGCTGCTAACTGTGTGACTCACAGAGAAAGTCCATAACATGTTTCAACTTGCAAGCAATACATTTAACTACTTGACAATAGAAATAAATATCGATAGTGATCTTTTCTTTAAAAGCAATTTATCGTTAAGACGCCCCCCTCTTTAAGTATCTCTCTATCTTTCCCTTTCCTGTGTGTATATGTGTGAAGAAAATGGAAGGTTAGGATGTGGAGCTTAAAATAGGTGAAGCATAAATAAAACATAAATTCATTTTTAAACCGGTTTATTATCATAATAAAATTAATAATAAAAGAAACTAATAATAAGAATATAAAATAATTATTTCCCAATGTTAAATAATAATAAGTCCATATTTTTTTTATATTAAATATAAAGTTTATGTTAATTTTTTTATATAAAATAATAATAATAAGTCTATATTAATCTATGTTAATTTTTTGAAAGAATAATGAAAACTCATAAAAGAAATCGGCATAGACGATATTGTTATTTGTATTTTCATTGGCTTCGGACGGTGGCGCTGGTTCAAAGTATTCGGTCAACGGACACAAGTTGAGTTCAGAGCATCGTTTCACGTATTCATCGTAATATTCTCGTACACGCTCGCTACACTCGTACAGATGTTCAATTTGATTGTATACACTAGGCAGAATGAATCGAAGGTTTGTCCAGAGGTCGACGTCGAGATAGAACGAATTATTCAATTTGTTCTTATTATTACCGACTGCATTCACATCACCGTCTGCGGTAAACATGTTGATTCTTTTCTCAACGCCTTTCGAGAGAACAGCAGTGTTGGTTTTCAGTCGCACGTTACCCAACTTCAAGTCGAAACTTTCATCGCCTTTGAAGAATCCCTCCATGAGCGGCAGATAGAGTGTGATAAATATAGACCATTCATCGTATTCGAAAACGATATGAGTGCGTTTGACGATCGATCTGAGTTTGACACACATCTTGAAATTTCGCGCTGAATTGTAACCGACGCTCACGCATACCGTTTCGTTTTTGTTTAGATAGAACACACGTTCACACACGAAAAAGTCGAGGGTTTTTCTCACATATTCTTGCTCCATCACATCCTGTTTTCCTTCTTTTTCGTTGTTTTCGTTGTTATCGACGGCGATGGCAATGTTACTGTTTGTTTTCAACGTAGCGGTTGCAGATCTTCCAGCACCCTTGACTTTTCTTTTAATTTTTGTTTTCTCTTTATTCATAGGTGTTTGCTGCAGTTGCTGCTGTTGTTTTGATATAGGTTGTATTTCAGAATCTTGTTTGTCGTTGAAAAGAAGTAGTGATTCAAAATCAAAGATGTTATCGTCTATGATGTTGACGTCATTGTTGACGATGTTATACGTTGCAACGTTCGTCTCTAATTCATTCAATTCATTCAACGCTTGCGTCAGATCGATGGTCTTCGATAGCGGTCTTTGAACATGGCCTCTAACTTTTCTTCTTTTTTTACGTTTGTCTTGTAAAAACTGAATGTCGACAGGAAGAGTTGACAACGACGACGACAACGGTGACAAGGATCGTTTTGAGTTTACAGCAATTGCACTCGATTCCATGTTTTCTTTATTCAACACGCAATTTTCACTCAAATCTTTCACAAACATAATCAGTCGAACGCAATATGAAAACAAATGACTGCAGAGAATGCAAACGCTTGTGAATATATAAGTATCGTCATGGTCACGCCCTCCATTCTCTCTCTGATTGGTCGTTGCATTGAGGCATGCTATTGGCTTGATTCTTTTACTTTTTACAAAATATTACGTGTAACCAATGAGAAATTTCATGTTTCAATTTAAAATAAATTCATGGTATAACATAAATACCTAATGTGATGGAGAGAATTGATTAGTAAAAAAAATCATGTGTCGTCTTCGTACCATAGCAGATAGAAAAATAATACTCATACAGTCTAAAAGATTCATTCGGCGACAACACAAAAGTATACGCTTTAATGAATAATATCAATAACAAATGATATCATACCCTCCGGAAGATTACTCTGAAAAATTGTCGGAGGTGCGATCGTCGCTCGCTAAGAAGCTAACTAGCGATCAAACTACCGGTTCGTTTAGAACAAATTAAACTGTAGTTCATAGACAAGGGTATTGCTGATATTTTAACATCGAAAAAATAAAAACAAATTTGCAGTATTAACAAATCCGTAAAAAATACATCTAACTTTTTTCACTGCCTTAGCGATGAAATTACGAAAAATCCTTTATTAATGGATATCTAAGTTATAAAAGGAATAAATCCACTACATTTCACGTTTCAAAGTTTCTGTTACACAACCTTCCTCAAAAATGAGGTGGTGATATGTAAAAAAATAATAATGGATCAAAATTTTACCTGGCAACATCAAGAATATCGAATTTTGTGACTTCTAGAATCTATTTCAGATACCAGAATGCATACATACAAACATCCTTTGGGCACTTGGTCTAACATAAAGACTGATTGCATAAAACTCTGGAGACTATTAAATTATTTCTCCAACCATCCAACATAACAAAAACGTTGTGTGATAAAAATGTACGCTGAATAGGATAACAAATATAAGTCTATTTCATAATAAAAATTTGGATTTGTAGAAAAAAATTGTTATAAAATAATTATTCATACCATTTGATTAAAAAATGTTTAAGAACAATAATAAAGAAAAGTTAATAAGACCAGAAACTTTCAATAAATTTCTGTACATATATGTTTTAATGATACCAATAACTGGTTTTCTATAATTATAAACAAATAAAAGCATTATATACAAAACTAAATGATGAAACACCGATGCTAGATAAAGCGAACGTATCTACAAAATACCATGTATATGACGTGTAAAATCATGCATAGAACAAACGAAACAAAATTTATGAAAAATAATCTGCCAACACAAACATGACTTAAATAGTATTAACTAATACAAATTAGTTGAAAATAACTTAGCACCAAATAACACGGCCTTGTCATTACATCATTTACACACAGGACACTTCAAGTTTGATGCTGTTGTTATACTAGATCAAGAAAAAAAAACTGGAGGGAGAGGAATATTAGTTAAATGTGTCAAATTAAAATGAAAAATACAGTTAATTTGCGATCCGACACACAAAATATAAGTAACTTGTATGACAATTTAATAATGACAACAGTCTAAAAATCGTGTAACCATGAGATAGCATAGTTCTTATTACACAATATTGACAGCCATAGGTTTTAGTTTTGTTTTTTGGAATTGTTAATGAAACGCTGAGCCAGAGCCAGAGTCAGACCATAGTTGCATCATTAAATTAAATTATTTTTTGAGAAAGACTTTATTAAGTGAGTGTGTTTACTATACTTGCAAAACATCATAATGAAGCAGTGTATCATGAAAATCAAAACTCACGCTCTTTTTTTTTGATCATCCTGTACGTTACATTATATGATTTCTTAAAAGGATTTTACATTTTTTGAAAATAAACGTTTATTTTTTTTTTTGTTTATTCAGTAAATTATCGCATTCCTCGAAGAGAAATTTCTAAAGATTATAAGTCTAGATAAAGTACGTTTGTACAGTATAATATCTTGTAATTAGTTTTTTTATTCTCATGAATAGAGTTGTAGCGAATTTGAAAATACTTGAAATTATAGGGTTCTGTGTAATTAAAAAAGACTGAAAATCTAAACCGAATTTTTGATAATGTAAACGTGAAACAAATACGATCACGAACAAGGAACTAGGTAAAATGACACGACGTAGATGGAGAATAAATAATGTCTGTACCCACCACAAGTGCTGCCTCTCGTGGATAATTGAATGGACTACTATCAGGAAAATGGCTCATTAATCACATAGTGGCGATGAGTCTGGCGATTGTTTGACGTTGGTTGGCTATATATCGACTAAGAACACGAAATTTAGTCGCCAATCAATCATAATATCGGCCATATCACCATGGCTTGACAATGGTTTGACATTGATCTACGATATATTGGACATGAGCGTGAAATTTAGTCGTCAAACAACCATATTTCGATGATGATTCTATAATGGTTTGACATTGATCTGCGATGAGCATGAAATTTAGTCGTCAAACAACCATATTTCGGCGATGATTCTACCATGGTTTGACATTGGTCGGCTGTATATCGGACATGAACATGAAATGTAGTCGTCAAACAACCATATTTCGGCGATGATTCTACCATGGTTTGACATTGATTTACGATATATTGGACATGAACATGAAATTTAGTCGTCAAACAATCATATATCGACGATGATTTAACCATGATTCGACCATGATTTGACATTGTTCGGTTGTATATCGGACATGAACATGAAATTTAGTCGTCAAACAGTCATATATCAACGATGATTTGTCCTATTCAGCTCTTTTTTAATTTTAATGGACTCGAACAAATGCGGTTTGTTTACTCGAAATTGCGCTATGGACGCAGGTATTCGTGTTTAATTATGTTATGCTATGACGAAATGTAAATATTGTATATATATATATAATATTATATGATATACTATACATCTAATCTATTAAGAAACACAGGAATTAATTATTTTACCTCTGATAACCACACAACTCACAACAAATGCATTCTCATTGCAAATTCAACATACACCACAGTTTGTATAACACACGATAGCAAACCTACGGCACGCATTCTAGAGTATAGAGTCGGAAGCCTTGTAGTGATTCACGGCAAATTTAATAATCTCTGCACCATTATAATACAAGAAAAAAGGGGGATCTTAAGAATAGAATTGATGCTTGTTGACATGTCATGAGTGCATTAAACATTTTTTGAAAAAAATTGCCACTTAGATGTAAAAAGGTTCATCATCCCTGATCTACCAGATTATTACGCTAATCTCACCATCTATATATTCTTGCCATCTATATCCTGAATATTACAGAGAGAAAAAAAAGTTTATAAGTTTGTCTGTCGGGGTAATCTCAGAAACGCTAAGTTATGCTTCGCTTTAGGACATAGGCCATATAGTAACGAGTCGCCCCGGCTTCACCCGGGTAAAAATAGCACTTTTATTATTATTAATAGTAGGCGTTGGAAGACAGAATATCATGAAAAAATAATGTGTTCTACGTTTCCATAGTTATGCATCATGTATTTGTCGGCTACGAACATGAAATTTATTCATCAAACAATCGCATATCGACGATGATTCGACCATGTTTCGACCATGGTTTGACATTGATCGGTCGTATATTGGACATGAACATGAAATTTAGTCGTCAAACAATCACATATCGACGATGATTTGACCATGTTTCGACGATGATTCGACCATGTTTCGACCATGGTTTGACATTGATCGGTTGTATATCGGCTACAAACATGAAATTTAGTCGTCAAACAACCACATATCGACGATGATTTGACCATGTTTCGACGATGATTCGACCATGTTTCGACCATGGTTTGACATTGATCGGTCGTATATTGGACATGAACATGAAATTTAGTCGTCAAACAATCACATATCGACGATGATTTGACCATGTTTCGACGATGATTCGACCATGTTTCGACCATGGTTTGACATTGATCGGTTGTATATCGGCTACAAACATGAAATTTAGTCGTCAAACAACCACATATCGACGATGATTTGACCATGTTTCGACGATGATTCGACCATGTTTCGACCATGGTTTGACATTGATCGGTCGTATATTGGACATGAACATGAAATTTAGTCGTCAAACAATCACATATCGACGATGATTTGACCATGTTTCGACGATGATTCGACCATGTTTCGACATGGTTTGACATTGATCGGCCGTATATTGAACGTGAACATGAAATTTATTCATCAAACAATCACATATCGACGATGATTCGTCCATGATTGGACTATGGTTTAACATTGTTCGATTGTATATTGGATATGAACGTGAAATTTACGCGACAAGCATGATTTTTACAATGGTTGGTTTTATGCAAGCGAGATTACAGATATATGCATCATTCGGTCGTCGTTCGTTGACAAGCGCTCGTGATATTCTCGAGCATCATGACCGAGATAAGTGTAAACGGTATAAATTCGAGCTTCATGTATTACGATAGACGTAGAGCCGATACCAAATACGGCGTGAGATTGGACGATTCATCCGGGAGATATTACTTAGGTAATAAACCAGTACGCCTGACCGACAAACACATCAAAATCGAGGGCGGCGACTGCGAATCGATAGAAATGACCACAGGACTCAGAGAATTGTTGTTTGAAAAGAGACCCGTCGAATATACAGATGAAGATGCAGCGCAATACAAAATACTGTTGTTGATAACGAATGCACACAAACGCAAGTATGCTTCGAACGGTCGGATAGCTGGCGATAGAAGATACAAATACAAATGTGTCATTTCCAAACTATTTCCACCTCTACGCGCTAAATTCTGTGAGAGAGGCGATGAAAATTCGACGAAACGAGTTAAAAGAGACGATGTCGATGAAGAAGTGTCGCGTAATGCGAAATGTTACACGTTGGCTTCTCTGCGTGATTCTGATGATTGTAGATCATATTTTGAAGATGAAGGTGAAGATTTTGAGGATCCTAACGTTTTAGTCGACCGATTGAAGATTTTACACGAAAACATGTCAGTTTGCGAAGATGAGATTCAAACGATTGTGCAACGGCTCAGAAAATGGAATTTAATCAAATAATCAAACATTTTGAATAAACAATAACGAACAAAGTGTCTGTAATTTACACTATATCTTTTATTTATTTTTTAACAATTGTTTCATCAACACAGCGACTTCGTTAGAAAATAAAGCGTAAAAGAGAAGATAATTGGCAGTGTGACGTTTGCATCGAATTCTACAATCGAGATTGCTCGCTAAATCAAATTCTAGCCAGACACAATTTCGTTAAGATGAGAAATGAAGTCACCCACGTGTATAGAGATATACTCGACTTCGATCCCAGTGTGATTTTATCCACGATGTTTCCATAGAGGTACCAACTGTATAAAGTGTCTCCTGACATTTAAAGCGTAATCATCAGCTATGGTAATGAAGAACTACAACATAAGTTGGTGGGAGAATGCCATGAGAAAAAAAAAGTCAATCACCGTTGTTTGGCTGAGACCTACCCGGTTTTAGCAAATATGCGATACATACGTACAATACAACATACATTCACCATGTATTATAAAACTGTTTATTATTACATTCGCTTTATCTATTAGTGTTTCATCATTTAGTTTTGTATATAAACTTGAAGTTATGTCCTGTGTGTAAATGATGTAATGACAAGGTCGTGTTATTTGGTGTTAAGTTATTTTCAACTAATTTGTATTAGTTAATACTATTTAAGTCATGTTTGTGTTGGTAGATTCTTTTTCATAAATTTTGTTTCGTTTGTCCATGTATAATTTTACACGTCATGCACATGGTATTTTGTAAATTATTACATTCGCTGTATCTATAAGCGTTTTATCATTTAGTTTTGTATATAAACTTGAAGTTATGTTCTGTGTGTAAATGATGTAATGACAAGGCTGTGTTATTTGATGCTAAGTTATTTTCAACTAATTTGTATTAGATAATACTATTTAGGTTATGTTTGTGTTGGTAGATTCTTTTTCGTAAACTTTGCTCCGTTTGTTCTATGTATGATTTTATACGTCATGTACATGGTATTTTGTAAATTACGTTTGCTTTATCCAGCATCAGTGTTTCATCATTTAGTTTTGTATATAATGTTTTTATTTGTTTAAAATTATAGAAAACCAGTCTACCATTGGCATCATTAAAACATCTATGTACGGAAATTTAGTGAAAGTTTCTGGTCTTATTATCATTTCTTTATTATTGTTATACTTAAGACACTCCTTAAACATTTTTTTAATCAAATGGTATGAATAATAATTTGTTTATTTTATAGCAATTTTTTTCTACAAATCCAAATTTTCATTATGAAATAGACTTATATATGTCATCCTATTCAGCATACTTTTTATCACACTACGTTTTTGTTATGTTGGATGGTTGGAGAAATAATTTAATAGTCTCCGGAGTTTTATACAATCAGTCTTTATGTTAAACCAAGCGTCCAAGATGTGTTTGTAGGTATGAAATAGATTCTAGAAGTCACAAATTCGATATTTTTTATGTTTTCAGGTAAAATTATGATCATTATTATTTTTTTTACATATCACCACCTCATTTTTGAGGAAGGTTGTATAACAGAAACTTTGAAACGTGAAATGTAGTGGATATATTCCTTTTATAACTTAGATATCCATTAATAAAGGATTTTTCGAAATTTTACCGCTAAGGCAATAAAAAAGGTTAGTTCTATTTTTTTACGGATTTGTTTATGTTGCAGAGTTATTTCGTCACATGATTTTTTTAGCGTTTTTATCCTAATTTTTAATTTTAATTTTTAAAACATATTAGCTATTTATGTTATACCATGAATTTATTTTAAGTTGAAACGTGCAGTTTCTCATTATTTACACGTAATATTTTAGAAAGGAACAAATACATTATGCTAATTACAACCATTTTACATTTCTAAAGATTATAAGTCTAGATAAATCATGTTTGTAGAGTTTAATATCTAGTAATTAGTTTTTTGTTCTCATAACTAGGATTGCAGTGAATATGTGAAAAATTTGCAACTTTCAACAACTTTTATTACGATTCGCTATTTGAAATTATAAAGTTCTATGTAAGAAAAAAAAAGACTGAAAATCTAAACCAAATTGTTGATATTGTAAAGGTGAACCAAATTTTCCATCTTGTAACATACTATAGAAAATGTAATTTGTGCACCCATTCTACGACGCAAATATGCCGCAAAGTTGATTTTTGTGGTGATAATCGATTGAAAAAGACAAAATAGAACCGATTTTTTTTTAATTCTCGAAATTCACTCATAAAATTCACAAAAATGATGTTTTCGGATGGGAAAATGATGTGTAAACGGTATGGAAGTAAATAATAAAACAATAAGACTTGTCTAAAATTCATTTATAAACAGTTTTATAATACATGGTGAATGTATGTTGTATTGTACGTATGTATCGCATATTTCTAAAACCGGGTAGGTCTCAGCCAAACAACGGTGATTGACTTTTTTTTCTCATGGCATTCTCCCACCAACTTATGTTGTAGTTCTTCATTACCATAGCTGATGATTACGCTTTAAATGCCAGGAGACACTTTATACAGTTGGTACCTCTATGGAAACATCGTGGATAAAATCACACTGGGATCGAAGTCGAGTATATCTCTATACACGTGGGTGACTTCATTTCTCATCTTAACGAAATTGTGTCTGGCTAGAATTTGATTTAGCGAGCAATCTCGATTGTAGAATTCGATGCAAACGTCACACTGCCAATTATCTTCTCTTTTACGCTTTATTTTCTAACGAAGTCGCTGTGTTGATGAAACAATTGTTAAAAAAATAAATAAAAGATATAGTGTAAATTACAGACACTTTGTTCGTTATTGTTTATTCAAAATGTTTGATTATTTGATTAAATTCCATTTTCTGAGCCGTTGCACAATCGTTTGAATCTCATCTTCGCAAACTGACATGTTTTCGTGTAAAATCTTCAATCGGTCGACTAAAACGTTAGGATCCTCAAAATCTTCACCTTCATCTTCAAAATATGATCTACAATCATCAGAATCACGCAGAGAAGCCAACGTGTAACATTTCGCATTACGCGACACTTCTTCATCGACATCGTCTCTTTTAACTCGTTTCGTCGAATTTTCATCGCCTCTCTCACAGAATTTAGCGCGTAGAGGTGGAAATAGTTTGGAAATGACACATTTGTATTTGTAACTTCTATCGCCAGCTATCCGACCGTTCGAAGCATACTTGCGTTTGTGTGCATTCGTTATCAACAACAGTATTTTGTATTGCGCTGCATCTTCATCTGTATATTCGACGGGTCTCTTTTCAAACAACAATTCTCTGAGTCCTGTGGTCATTTCTATCGATTCGCAGTCGCCGCCCTCGATTTTGATGTGTTTGTCGGTCAGGCGTACTGGTTTATTACCTAAGTAATATCTCCCGGATGAATCGTCCAATCTCACGCCGTATTTGGTATCGGCTCTACGCCTATCGTAATACATGAAGCTCGAATTTATACCGTTTACACTTATCTCGGTCATGATGCTCGAGAATATCACGAGCGCTTGTCAACGAACGACGACCGAATGATGCATATATCTGTAATCTCGCTTGCATAAAACCAACCATTGTAAAAATCATGCTTGTCGCGTAAATTTCACGTTCATATCCAATATACAATCGAACAATGTTAAACCATAGTCCAATCATGGACGAATCATCGTCGATATGTGATTGTTTGATGAATAAATTTCATGTTCGCGTTCAATATACGGCCGATCAATGTCAAACCATGTCGAAACATGGTCGAATCATCGTCGAAACATGGTCAAATCATCATCGATATGTGATTGTTTGACGACTAAATTTCATGTTCATGTCCAATATACGACCGATCAATGTCAAACCATGGTCGAAACATGGTCGAATCATCGTCGAAACATGGTCAAATCATCGTCGATATGTGGTTGTTTGACGACTAAATTTCATTTTTGTAGCCGATATACAACCGATCAATGTCAAACCATGGTCGAAACATGGTCGAATCATCGTCGAAACATGGTCAAATCATCGTCGATATGTGATTGTTTGACGACTAAATTTCATGTTCATGTCCAATATACGACCGATCAATGTCAAACCATGGTCGAAACATGGTCGAATCATCGTCGAAACATGGTCAAATCATCGTCGATATGTGGTTGTTTGACGACTAAATTTCATGTTTGTAGCCGATATACAACCGATCAATGTCAAACCATGGTAGAAACATGGTCGAATCATCGTCGAAACATGGTCAAATCATCGTCGATATGTGATTGTTTGACGACTAAATTTCATGTTCATGTCCAATATACGACCGATCAATGTCAAACCATGGTCGAAACATGGTCGAATCATCGTCGATATGCGATTGTTTGATGAATAAATTTCATGTTCGTAGCCGACAAATACATGATGCATAACTATGGAAACGTAGAACACATTATTTTTTCATGATATTCTGTCTTCCAACGCCTACTATTAATAATAATAAAAGTGCTATTTTTACCCGGGTGAAGCCGGGGCGACTCGTTACTATATGGCCTATGTCCTAAAGCGAAGCATAACTTAGCGTTTCTGAGATTACCCCGACAGACAAACTTATAAACTTTTTTTTCTCTCTGTAATATTCAGGATATAGATGGCATGAATATATAGATGGTGAGATTAGCGTAATAATCTGGTAGATCAGGGATGATGAACCTTTTTACATCTAAGTGGCAATTTTTTTCAAAAAATGTTTAATGCACTCATGACATGTCAACAAGCATCAATTCTATTCTTAAGATCCCCCTTTTTTCTTGTATTATAATGGTGCAGAGATTATTAAATTTGCCGTGAATCACTACAAGGCTTCCGACTCTATACTCTAGAATGCGTGCCATAGGTTTGCTATCGTGTGTTATACAAACTGTGGTGTATGTTGAATTTGCAATGAGAATGCATTTGTTGTGAGTTGTGTGGTTATCAGAGGTAAAATAATTAATTCCTGTGTTTCTTAATAGATTAGATGTATAGTATATCATATAATATATATATATATTCAATATTTACATTTCGTCATAGCATAACATAATTAAACACGAATACCTGCGTCCATAGCGGAATTTCGAGTAAACAAACCGCATTTGTTCGAGTCCATTAAAATTAAAAAAGAGCTGAATAGGACAAATCATCGTTGATATATGACTGTTTGACGACTAAATTTCATGTTCATGTCCGATATACAGCCGAACAATGTCAAATCATGGTCGAATCATGGTTAAATCATCGTCGATATATGATTGTTTGACGACTAAATTTCATGTTCATGTCCAATATATCGTAAATCAATGTCAAACCATGGTAGAATCATCGCCGAAATATGGTTGTTTGACGACTACATTTCATGTTCATGTCCGATATACAGCCGACCAATGTCAAACCATGGTAGAATCATCGCCGAAATATGGTTGTTTGACGACTAAATTTCATGCTCTTGTCCAATATATCGCAGATCAATGTCAAACCATTATAGAATCATCATCGAAATATGGTTGTTTGACGACTAAATTTCACGCTCATGTCCAATATATCGTAGATCAATGTCAAACCATTGTCAAGCCATGATGATATGGCCGATATTATGATTGATTGGCGACTAAATTTCGTGTTCTTAGTCGATATATAGCCAACCAACGTCAAACAATCGCCAGACTCATCGCCACTATGTGATTAATGAGCCATTTTCCTGATAGTAGTCCATTCAATTATCCACGAGAGGCAGCACTTGTGGTGGGTACAGACATTATTTATTCTTCATCTACGTCGTGTCATTTTACCTAGTTCCTTGTTCGTGATCGTATTTGTTTCACGTTTACATTATCAAAAATTCGGTTTAGATTTTCAGTCTTTTTTAATTACACAGAACCCTATAATTTCAAGTATTTTCAAATTCGCTACAACTCTATTCATGAGAATAAAAAAAACTAATTACAAGATATTATACTGTACAAACGTACTTCATCTAGACTTATAATCTTTAGAAATTTCTCTTCGAGGAATGCGATAATTTACTGAATAAACAAAAAAAAAAAAAAATAAACGTTTATTTTCAAAAAATGTAAAATCCTTTTAAGAAATCATATAATGTAACGTACAGGATGATAAAAAAAAAAAGAGCGTGAGTTTTGATTTTCATGATACACTGCTTCATTATGATGTTTTGCAAGTATAGTAAACACACTCACTTAATAAAGTCTTTCTCAAAAAATAATTTAATTTAATGATGCAACTATGGTCTGACTCTGGCTCTGGCTCAGCGTTTCATTAACAATTCCAAAAAACAAAACTAAAACCTATGGCTGTCAATATTGTGTAATAAGAACTATGCTATCTCATGGTTACACGATTTTTAGACTGTTGTCATTATTAAATTGTCATACAAGTTACTTATATTTTGTGTGTCGGATCGCAAAATAACTGTATTTTTCATTTTAATTTGACACATTTAACTAATATTCCTCTCCCTCCAGTTTTTTTTTCTTGATCTAGTATAACAACAGCATCAAACTTGAAGTGTCCTGTGTGTAAATGATGTAATGACAAGGCCGTGTTATTTGGTGCTAAGTTATTTTCAACTAATTTGTATTAGTTAATACTATTTAAGTCATGTTTGTGTTGGCAGATTATTTTTCATAAATTTTGTTTCGTTTGTTCTATGCATGATTTTACACGTCATATACATGGTATTTTGTAGATACGTTCGCTTTATCTAGCATCGGTGTTTCATCATTTAGTTTTGTATATAATGCTTTTATTTGTTTATAATTATAGAAAACCAGTTATTGGTATCATTAAAACATATATGTACAGAAATTTAGTGAAAGTTTCTGGTCTTATTAACTTTTCTTTATTATTGTTCTTAAACATTTTTTAATCAAATGGTATGAATAATTATTTTATAACAATTTTTTTCTACAAATCCAAATTTTTATTATGAAATAGACTTATATTTGTTATCCTATTCAGCGTACATTTTTATCACACTACGTTTTTGTTATGTTGGATGGTTGGAGAAATAATTTAATAGTCTCCAGAGTTTTATGCAATCAGTCTTTATGTTAGACCAAGTGCCCAAAGGATGTTTGTATGTATGCATTCTGGTATCTGAAATAGATTCTAGAAGTCACAAAATTCGATATTCTTGATGTTGCCAGGTAAAATTTTGATCCATTATTATTTTTTTACATATCACCACCTCATTTTTGAGGAAGGTTGTGTAACAGAAACTTTGAAACGTGAAATGTAGTGGATATATTCCTTTTATAACTTAGATATCCATTAATAAAGGATTTTTCGTAATTTCATCGCTAAGGCAGTGAAAAAAGTTAGATGTATTTTTTACGGATTTGTTTATACTGCAAATTTGTTTTTATTTTTTCGATGTTAAAATATCAGCAATACCCTTGTCTATGAAATACAGTTTAATTTGTTCTAAACGAACCGGTAGTTTGATCGCTAGTTAGCTTCTTAGCGAGCGACGATCGCACCTCCGACAATTTTTCAGAGTAATCTTCCGGAGGGTATGATATCATTTGTTATTGATATTATTCATTAAAGCGTATACTTTTGTGTTGTCGCCGAATGAATCTTTTAGACTGTATGAGTATTATTTTTCTATCTGCTATGGTACGAAGACGACACATGATTTTTTTTACTAATCAATTCTCTCCATCACATTAGGTATTTATGTTATACCATGAATTTATTTTAAATTGAAACATGAAATTTCTCATTGGTTACACGTAATATTTTGTAAAAAGTACTTTGTACTTAGTGTACCTATTATGTAATAGTTTTAAGTTAAATTTTAAAAGTTTGAAATTTTATTGTAATCAGAGAGGAGACGCTGAAAATAATAGACATTTAATGTCGTTTCTCTTTTTACAGGTAAAGTTTTATTTCGAATTTATCGATTTGGTAAATAGTTGTTTATGATTTTATAATAGTTTGATTAATAAAAATAAAATCTCTTTTTACAGAGACTCAGTACCTAGTGTCTATATTTTTGTGTCAATCCCGGAATTTTATAAGGAACTTTATATTTATTTAATCGTATACAAACATAAAATACTATAATAAGACATAATAATATATGAAATTTATTTATTTGCTAAATTGTAAAAAATATTAACAATGATAATTAAAATTACTCTATAAAAAAGTGTGCATATGAATTAGCAAATCTTTCGTCACTTCTATCATGATTATTATATGTTTCATCATTATGACTCTTTATAGGAGTAACATCCTCTTCTTCTTTCTTCTCAACCTTATTATCAATGCAAAAATCCAGTATAGGCGTTGTATTCTGATAGCTTTCAACTTTAATTGCTTCTTTGTAAATCAGACACACATCGCTTAAACTCATAACTTCTTCATTACGCTCTTCGGTCAGCATTTTTTGAAAACGTGTTGGTAGTATAAAGATGCCGTCGATTGTTTGAAATTTTACTATTTCATACGAATGATTTTTTTTCAATTTGCTAAATTTTCGGAACGACGTCTCGTTCGTTGACGATGAAGCTGATGTAGATAGACAGATTTTTTTCAAAAATTCCATCTGAAAGTAGATAAGAAACGTGATAACTTCCATATTATATGTGAGAATGTAATCAAAAACAATAATGATTTGACTGTTGTGTTTGTATGCTTTCAAATAAATGTAGATATACGAATCCTTCGTGGACTAACATAATATAATATAGAAGAACTCGAAACTGATTGTTGTTTGAAATTTTCATTACACCTCTTATCACATCTATACCGAAATATTATATCATAGGTATATAGATATAAATTTTACATACCTTATTTATTTTCCAAATGTAAATTATAAACGTTTCTTCAGATATGGAGACACTGCTGCAGCTTCGATTAAATGTGTCGACTGGGAATAAATACTAGGAGGTTTGCAAAAGATCTTTTAGATTGCAGTGATTCTATGGTAAATTTGTCTATCGCCCCATGTAAAATCTAATATAATCTACATAGGAGGAGGTTAACATATGCACTATCCTCGTCTACCCCTTGTTAAGGATATCACAGCTCCTTAAATTGAGTGTATATGCTCACGTTTGTTCATTTTAATAAACCGTAAAAAAAAGTTGCCATGTATAATATTATATCGTTTTGCTTTTTTCACTTGTGCATGTTGTCAGCGATCTAAACTTAACTTGTAAATATTTAAATTGTTCGCAATAGAAGCGATTAACTTATACACAATAAACAAAATGGAATTCGAATATTGTAATTAGTAAAATACTCTTTGATAGAATCATATTTGATATATTAAATATCGGCCTAATAAATATTTCTTTCTGATTTACTCATCTTAAACACTTTATCCTCATCACCCATTTTCTTTACATAGGGAAGGAGAGAGAAGATAAATGAGAGAGATCATCCATCCTTCTTCTTTTATGCATCATACGTGTTAGAAGCGCATAAAATTTGCGAATTATACCACTCCTATATTATGTATAAATGAATGTCAACGAGTTTAACAGTTGCACAAGCCGAAAATATCTTCGCGAGTTAGATATAGACTATATATTATAAACATATTTCCTTTTTTTGTTTATACTCTGCTGCCTACACCGCATCTCACCTATCATTTAACTATGTATACATGGTTTTTTATCTTTCTAGATGGTAAAGTCGAAAAAATACTTAACTCTATCTAAAGATATTAAAAAAATCGTATTATTACTCAACTAAGACTAGCTTAAACTGATCTACTAATATTTTATGTTGAGAGCATAATAAATATATGATCGATGATATGTAAATTTACTTATGTTGTAACCCCCAAAGTAATTTTTGTTTGAATGCCCTTTCTACCGTGTATACAGAGAAGTTTATTTAAAAAAATATTGTGTATCGAATTTAGCAATGGGTGAGGTAAAAAAAACTATAATTATCGATAAGCATATATTCTAAAATCAATGAGATATTTCATTATATAATTTTAGTTTAAGATTAAGAGCATTCCATCTGTGGGAATAATCTAATTTACTATGTTACCTCCTGTAATGAATAACAGCTATTTTTCGAAATATAATACATTACTTACTTACTTACTATACAACAGAAATAGTGTCTCAGTCTAGCATGTCTGTTGAACGAGAGAGTGCCCTCAAGCGGTCTAACGCAGATAGTCGTAGAGCTCGTGTGACGTCATCGGTAATGTACTAGTAGCTATACTCATTATAAGGTGCATGTCTCAACATCGAGTGTGGCCGAGTGGTCTAAGGCGTAGCGTTGCAACCAAGAGGACCCGTGTTCGATCCCCCAGCTCGGAACGTAAAATATTATTTTTAAAATAAAATTAAAATTGAAAAAAGTTGTGCGGGTTGACTATTCGACTGGGGATTGATTTCTCATGGTGTTGTATTTGTTGCCCATCCGACAGGCGATTACATACATATTTCTTCGATTGCATATGTTGCAGGCGTATTCGTCAAAGGAGCAGTCTCCTCGTACATCTCTCTATCATAACTTGGATGTGACTCTCCGACGTTCGCAGTCAAGGTTATACAGCTCACAGACGTTTGCGATCAAGGTCATGCAGAATGGAGGTGGAGGATGCAGAAAACAGGTGGTGGGGGTATAGCAGTAAAACCCCTTAGTTCCTACCCCCCTTAGCCCCCCTAGCTCCTAGCCCCTTAGCCCCCCCTAGCTCCTAGCCCCTTAGCCCCGTAGCTCCTAGCCCCCCCCCGCTAATGCCCTAGCGGTCGACTGTGGTAATAGCCTACCGGTCGACTGCTGGTAACACCCTCACGGTCGACTGCTAGCTTATAGTGGTGGGGGTAAAAACATGGAGTTACAGGCTTGAAATTTGCTTGGAGGGTTGGAGGTTGGTAAACCGGCCAAAATACTCTACTACCGGCTAATCTCGAAAACTACTGAACGGATTCGAATGCGGTTTTTACCATTCGATAACTTATTTCTTGGGGAAGAATCGGGTGTAGGTCAACATTAGCTGCCCGACCCAGCTTCGCTCGGGTGCAAAACGGATTTATTACGAATTTATATATCACTTAGGCCCGTATTCACCGAGCCTAGTTAGTTATTTATTCCGTTGATTTATTCCCCTGGTAACTATCACACGGAATAAATAGTGATAATTCAAATTACCAAACATAGTTAAGTTTACTGCAGGTATAAATCGTAAGAATAGCTATTCTGTCCAATTTCAAGGGTATAAATATTTATCCGCCTAGTTAAATAGGGTGTGCACGAAATGCATAAATTACTTTATGGCCTGGCGACCTTTTCAGGTAAATATTAATTTCATATCTCACAGGTAAAGGTTTTTGTCAGTAAAATATGTCAATATTCACCATTTTACATTTTCGATAGATGCGCCATCGGTCGGATCTTTGGTAAACGTGCTTTATTTGACAAGATCTGCAAGGCGTATAGTATATAGTAAATTTTTAACTGCAGTTACTATTCTATCGAATGAATTGCTTGAATAGAAAGTTTATTTTATTCCAAGGAATAAATTTATTCTAAGGTTAGTAACTTCTACCTTTAACAGTGTTTGGTGAATACGGGCCTTAATAAAATAGATTAAATAAAAACGTTGTTGGCTCTCAGTTATAATATTTTTTATGTAATTTTTAATATTTGACACATTTTCAACACATGGATTTTATATTTATCTTTTAATATGCAAATTTTAATTCTATGAATTTATGGAATTGATGATTTGTATATTATATTTATTTATTTGACGCAATTTATGCAGTACACTTTATTGTCTGCATGCTGCATGCAAATGAAATATTTAAACTTGTGCACTCAATTTTATAATGCAAGTCTTAAAAATTAATGTCGAAATATTAACTGTGATTCTGATTGAGAAGTTCACCATTGGAAGTTGTTATAATGGGCCCGATTTTGCAAATGAAAAATTTGGATATGTCTGCACGATTTGAGCTCCCTAGAGTCTGAATTTACTGTTTTTAGAGAGATGTCGTGTGTGTGTACGTACGTACGTTCCTTCGTTCGTTCAGTCGTACGTTGGTGAACTTTTTTCCGCTCGCATATCTCAAGAACAAAAATAATATCGTCTCCGGACCAATTTCATTCGACACATTATTATATAATGAACACTTGATTAGGCTCGCAGGAAATTTCAATTAGCGGTTTTTTTTTGTGTATAATAAAAAACTTTTAAAAAAAATCATAATATATGAATATAGGTGGACTCCTTTCCGGACCAATTTCATTCGACGCATAATTGCATAATGAACAGCTGAAAAGGTTTGCAAAAAAATTGAATTGGAGTTTTTTTTTATAACAAAAAAACTACTGTAAAATGGTTGTAAAATGTTAACCTGTATTGCAAATAGTTTCTCTACGCTAGACTTATCTCTAATCTTTAAAGGCACCCAATGGGAAGTTAGCAGTGTGATTTTACCCACACAGCAAGCCTTTTTTTGTCTTAAAATATTGTACTATTAGATTTCCTATATTGTATTAAATAGCAACGTCAATATTAAATTAAAAAAAACTCGGGTCGCAGTGCCAAACCCTGCCGACAATATAGTGTATTTGCTAACACAGGCATAGTGGCATTATTATGTGAACATAAGTTTGTTTTTTGACAAAATAAAAAATTTAACCCCTTAATACATCCCTTAAAATAATTAAATTTTTCTAAATTTCAATATTAGACATGGATTTTATCAGTACAACATCTGCACCAAATTAAATACACCCTTCCATAAGTAAATCCGTATCAATAAACTAGTGTTTTCATAAAATTTGAAAGTCCGGTCCTGTCGGGCCGATTTTATTAAAATTTTAGCAGCACATTTTAATCTCTACTAAAGAGTTAAATTTCAATTTTAAAACAATTCTGACAATTTTTTCGGTATTTTTGGGCCCAAAAACTTTTTGGAACCCCTAAATACAACCCTGAAAATGGTCCGATCGGGCCCATTTTAAATAGGCTTCTTGCGGTGATGGGTTCCAATGTGTGTACCAAATTTCGTTTCAATCGATTAAGTCTGTCGAGAGTTATC